>CM029518.1:0-32500 GCA_017140615.1 Eucalyptus cladocalyx | reverse complement strand
GGTTTAGGGTTTAGGGTTTAGGGTTTAGGGTTTAGGGTTTAGGGTTTAGGGTTTAGGGTTTAGGGTTTAGGGTTTAGGGTTTAGGGTTTAGGGTTTAGGGTTTAGGGTTTAGGGTTTAGGGTTTAGGGTTTAGGGTTTAGGGTTTAGGGTTTAGGGTTTAGGGTTTAGGGTTTAGGGTTTAGGGTTTAGGGTTTAGGGTTTAGGGTTTAGGGTTTAGGGTTTAGGGTTTAGGGTTTAGGGTTTAGGGTTTAGGGTTTAGGGTTTAGGGTTTAGGGTTTAGGGTTTAGGGTTTAGGGTTTAGGGTTTAGGGTTTAGGGTTTAGGGTTTAGGGTTTAGGGTTTAGGGTTTAGGGTTTAGGGTTTAGGGTTTAGGGTTTAGGGTTTAGGGTTTAGGGTTTAGGGTTTAGGGTTTAGGGTTTAGGGTTTAGGGTTTAAGGGTTTAGGGTTTAGGGTTTAGGGTTTAGGGTTTAGGGTTTAGGGTTTAGGGTTTAGGGTTTAGGGTTTAGGGTTTAGGGTTTAGGGTTTAGGGTTTAGGGTTTAGGGTTTAGGGTTTAGGGTTTAGGGTTTAGGGTTTAGGGTTTAGGGTTTAGGGTTTAGGGTTTAGGGTTTAGGGTTTAGGGTTTAGGGTTTAGGGTTTAGGGTTTAGGGTTTAGGGTTTAGGGTTTAGGGTTTAGGGTTTAGGGTTTAGGGTTTAGGGTTTAGGGTTTAGGGTTTAGGGTTTAGGGTTTAGGGTTTAGGGTTTAGGGTTTAGGGTTTAGGGTTTAGGGTTTAGGGTTTAGGGTTTAGGGTTTAGGGTTTAGGGTTTAGGGTTTAGGGTTTAGGGTTTAGGGTTTAGGGTTTAGGGTTTAGGGTTTAGGGTTTAGGGTTTAGGGTTTAGGGTTTAGGGTTTAGGGTTTAGGGTTTAGGGTTTAGGGTTTAGGGTTTAGGGTTTAGGGTTTAGGGTTTAGGGTTTAGGGTTTAGGGTTTAGGGTTTAGGGTTTAGGGTTTAGGGTTTAGGGTTTAGGGTTTAGGGTTTAGGGTTTAGGGTTTAGGGTTTAGGGTTTAGGGTTTAGGGTTTAGGGTTTAGGGTTTAGGGTTTAGGGTTTAGGGTTTAGGGTTTAGGGTTTAGGGTTTAGGGTTTAGGGTTTAGGGTTTAGGGTTTAGGGTTTAGGGTTTAGGGTTTAGGGTTTAGGGTTTAGGGTTTAGGGTTTAGGGTTTAGGGTTTAGGGTTTAGGGTTTAGGGTTTAGGGTTTAGGGTTTAGGGTTTAGGGTTTAGGGTTTAGGGTTTAGGGTTTAGGGTTTAGGGTTTAGGGTTTAGGGTTTAGGGTTTAGGGTTTAGGGTTTAGGGTTTAGGGTTTAGGGTTTAGGGTTTAGGGTTTAGGGTTTAGGGTTTAGGGGTTTAGGGTTTAGGGTTTAGGGTTTAGGGTTTAGGGTTTAGGGTTTAGGGTTTAGGGTTTAGGGTTTAGGGTTTAGGGTTTAGGGTTTAGGGTTTAGGGTTTAGGGTTTAGGGTTTAGGGTTTAGGGTTTAGGGTTTAGGGTTTAGGGTTTAGGGTTTAGGGTTTAGGGGGTTTAGGGTTTAGGGTTTAGGGTTTAGGGTTTAGGGTTTAGGGTTTAGGGTTTAGGGTTTAGGGTTTAGGGTTTAGGGTTTAGGGTTTAGGGTTTAGGGTTTAGGGTTTAGGGTTTAGGGTTTAGGGTTTAGGGTTTAGGGTTTAGGGTTTAGGGTTTAGGGTTTAGGGTTTAGGGTTTAGGGTTTAGGGTTTAGGGTTTAGGGTTTAGGGTTTAGGGTTTAGGGTTTAGGGTTTAGGGTTTAGGGTTTAGGGTTTAGGGTTTAGGGTTTAGGGTTTAGGGTTTAGGGTTTAGGGTTTAGGGTTTAGGGTTTAGGGTTTAGGGTTTAGGGTTTAGGGTTTAGGGTTTAGGGTTTAGGGTTTAGGGTTTAGGGTTTAGGGTTTAGGGTTTAGGGTTTAGGGTTTAGGGTTTAGGGTTTAGGGTTTAGGGTTTAGGGTTTAGGGTTTAGGGTTTAGGGTTTAGGGTTTAGGGTTTAGGGTTTAGGGTTTAGGGTTTAGGGTTTAGGGTTTAGGGTTTAGGGTTTAGGGTTTAGGGTTTAGGGTTTAGGGTTTAGGGTTTAGGGTTTAGGGTTTAGGGTTTAGGGTTTAGGGTTTAGGGTTTAGGGTTTAGGGTTTAGGGTTTAGGGTTTAGGGTTTAGGGTTTAGGGTTTAGGGTTTAGGGTTTAGGGTTTAGGGTTTAGGGTTTAGGGTTTAGGGTTTAGGGTTTAGGGTTTAGGGTTTAGGGTTTAGGGTTTAGGGTTTAGGGTTTAGGGTTTAGGGTTTAGGGTTTAGGGTTTAGGGTTTAGGGTTTAGGGTTTAGGGTTTAGGGTTTAGGGTTTAGGGTTTAGGGTTTAGGGTTTAGGGTTTAGGGTTTAGGGTTTAGGGTTTAGGGTTTAGGGTTTAGGGTTTAGGGTTTAGGGTTTAGGGTTTAGGGTTTAGGGTTTAGGGGTTTAGGGTTTAGGGTTTAGGGTTTAGGGTTTAGGGTTTAGGGTTTAGGGTTTAGGGTTTAGGGTTTAGGGTTTAGGGTTTAGGGTTTAGGGTTTAGGGTTTAGGGTTTAGGGTTTAGGGTTTAGGGTTTAGGGTTTAGGGTTTAGGGTTTAGGGTTTAGGGTTTAGGGTTTAGGGTTTAGGGTTTAGGGTTTAGGGTTTAGGGTTTAGGGGGTTTAGGGTTTAGGGTTTAGGGTTTAGGGTTTAGGGTTTAGGGTTTAGGGTTTAGGGTTTAGGGTTTAGGGTTTAGGGTTTAGGGTTTAGGGTTTAGGGTTTAGGGTTTAGGGTTTAGGGTTTAGGGTTTAGGGTTTAGGGTTTAGGGTTTAGGGTTTAGGGTTTAGGGTTTAGGGTTTAGGGTTTAGGGTTTAGGGTTTAGGGTTTAGGGTTTAGGGTTTAGGGTTTAGGGTTTAGGGTTTAGGGTTTAGGGTTTAGGGTTTAGGGTTTAGGGTTTAGGGTTTAGGGTTTAGGGTTTAGGGTTTAGGGTTTAGGGTTTAGGGTTTAGGGTTTAGGGTTTAGGGTTTAGGGTTTAGGGTTTAGGGTTTAGGGTTTAGGGTTTAGGGTTTAGGGTTTAGGGTTTAGGGTTTAGGGTTTAGGGTTTAGGGTTTAGGGTTTAGGGTTTAGGGTTTAGGGTTTAGGGTTTAGGGTTTAGGGTTTAGGGTTTAGGGTTTAGGGTTTAGGGTTTAGGGTTTAGGGTTTAGGGTTTAGGGTTTAGGGTTTAGGGTTTAGGGTTTAGGGTTTAGGGTTTAGGGTTTAGGGTTTAGGGTTTAGGGTTTAGGGTTTAGGGTTTAGGGTTTAGGGTTTAGGGTTTAGGGTTTAGGGTTTAGGGTTTAGGGTTTAGGGTTTTTAGGGTTTAGGGTTTAGGGTTTAGGGTTTAGGGTTTAGGGTTTAGGGTTTAGGGTTTAGGGTTTAGGGTTTAGGGTTTAGGGTTTAGGGTTTAGGGTTTAGGGTTTAGGGTTTAGGGTTTAGGGTTTAGGGTTTAGGGTTTAGGGTTTAGGGTTTAGGGTTTAGGGTTTAGGGTTTAGGGTTTAGGGTTTAGGGTTTAGGGTTTAGGGTTTAGGGTTTAGGGTTTAGGGTTTAGGGTTTAGGGTTTAGGGTTTAGGGTTTAGGGTTTAGGGTTTAGGGTTTAGGGTTTAGGGTTTAGGGTTTAGGGTTTAGGGTTTAGGGTTTAGGGTTTAGGGTTTAGGGTTTAGGGTTTAGGGTTTAGGGTTTAGGGTTTAGGGTTTAGGGTTTAGGGTTTAGGGTTTAGGGTTTAGGGTTTAGGGTTTAGGGTTTAGGGTTTAGGGTTTAGGGTTTAGGGTTTAGGGTTTAGGGTTTAGGGTTTAGGGTTTAGGGTTTAGGGTTTAGGGTTTAGGGTTTAGGGTTTAGGGTTTAGGGTTTAGGGTTTAGGGTTTAGGGTTTAGGGTTTAGGGTTTAGGGTTTAGGGTTTAGGGTTTAGGGTTTAGGGTTTAGGGTTTAGGGTTTAGGGTTTAGGGTTTAGGGTTTAGGGTTTAGGGTTTAGGGTTTAGGGTTTAGGGTTTAGGGTTTAGGGTTTAGGGTTTAGGGTTTAGGGTTTAGGGTTTAGGGTTTAGGGTTTAGGGTTTAGGGTTTAGGGTTTAGGGTTTAGGGTTTAGGGTTTAGGGTTTAGGGTTTAGGGTTTAGGGTTTAGGGTTTAGGGTTTAGGGTTTAGGGTTTAGGGTTTAGGGTTTAGGGTTTAGGGTTTAGGGTTTAGGGTTTAGGGTTTAGGGTTTAGGGTTTAGGGTTTAGGGTTTAGGGTTTAGGGTTTAGGGTTTAGGGTTTAGGGTTTAGGGTTTAGGGTTTAGGGTTTAGGGTTTAGGGTTTAGGGTTTAGGGTTTAGGGTTTAGGGTTTAGGGTTTAGGGTTTAGGGTTTAGGGTTTAGGGTTTAGGGTTTAGGGTTTAGGGTTTAGGGTTTAGGGTTTAGGGTTTAGGGTTTAGGGTTTAGGGTTTAGGGTTTAGGGTTTAGGGTTTAGGGTTTAGGGTTTAGGGTTTAGGGTTTAGGGTTTAGGGTTTAGGGTTTAGGGTTTAGGGTTTAGGGTTTAGGGTTTAGGGTTTAGGGTTTAGGGTTTAGGGTTTAGGGTTTAGGGTTTAGGGTTTAGGGTTTAGGGTTTAGGGTTTAGGGTTTAGGGTTTAGGGTTTAGGGTTTAGGGTTTAGGGTTTAGGGTTTAGGGTTTAGGGTTTAGGGTTTAGGGTTTAGGGTTTAGGGTTTAGGGTTTAGGGTTTAGGGTTTAGGGTTTAGGGTTTAGGGTTTAGGGTTTAGGGTTTAGGGTTTAGGGTTTAGGGTTTAGGGTTTAGGGTTTAGGGTTTAGGGTTTAGGGTTTAGGGTTTAGGGTTTAGGGTTTAGGGTTTAGGGTTTAGGGTTTAGGGTTTAGGGTTTAGGGTTTAGGGTTTAGGGTTTAGGGTTTAGGGTTTAGGGTTTAGGGTTTAGGGTTTAGGGTTTAGGGTTTAGGGTTTAGGGTTTAGGGTTTAGGGTTTAGGGTTTAGGGTTTAGGGTTTAGGGTTTAGGGTTTAGGGTTTAGGGTTTAGGGTTTAGGGTTTAGGGTTTAGGGTTTAGGGTTTAGGGTTTAGGGTTTAGGGTTTAGGGTTTAGGGTTTAGGGTTTAGGGTTTAGGGTTTAGGGTTTAGGGTTTAGGGTTTAGGGTTTAGGGTTTAGGGTTTAGGGTTTAGGGTTTAGGGTTTAGGGTTTAGGGTTTAGGGTTTAGGGTTTAGGGTTTAGGGTTTAGGGTTTAGGGTTTAGGGTTTAGGGTTTAGGGTTTAGGGTTTAGGGTTTAGGGTTTAGGGTTTAGGGTTTAGGGTTTAGGGTTTAGGGTTTAGGGTTTAGGGTTTAGGGTTTAGGGTTTAGGGTTTAGGGTTTAGGGTTTAGGGTTTAGGGTTTAGGGTTTAGGGTTTAGGGTTTAGGGTTTAGGGTTTAGGGTTTAGGGTTTAGGGTTTAGGGTTTAGGGTTTAGGGTTTAGGGTTTAGGGTTTAGGGTTTAGGGTTTAGGGTTTAGGGTTTAGGGTTTAGGGTTTAGGGTTTAGGGTTTAGGGTTTAGGGTTTAGGGTTTAGGGTTTAGGGTTTAGGGTTTAGGGTTTAGGGTTTAGGGTTTAGGGTTTAGGGTTTAGGGTTTAGGGTTTAGGGTTTAGGGTTTAGGGTTTAGGGTTTAGGGTTTAGGGTTTAGGGTTTAGGGTTTAGGGTTTAGGGTTTAGGGTTTAGGGTTTAGGGTTTAGGGTTTAGGGTTTAGGGTTTAGGGTTTAGGGTTTAGGGTTTAGGGTTTAGGGTTTAGGGTTTAGGGTTTAGGGTTTAGGGTTTAGGGTTTAGGGTTTAGGGTTTAGGGTTTAGGGTTTAGGGGGTTTAGGGTTTAGGGTTTAGGGTTTAGGGTTTAGGGTTTAGGGTTTAGGGTTTAGGGTTTAGGGTTTAGGGTTTAGGGTTTAGGGTTTAGGGTTTAGGGTTTAGGGTTTAGGGTTTAGGGTTTAGGGTTTAGGGTTTAGGGTTTAGGGTTTAGGGTTTAGGGTTTAGGGTTTAGGGTTTAGGGTTTAGGGTTTAGGGTTTAGGGTTTAGGGTTTAGGGTTTAGGGTTTAGGGTTTAGGGTTTAGGGTTTAGGGTTTAGGGTTTAGGGTTTAGGGTTTAGGGTTTAGGGTTTAGGGTTTAGGGTTTAGGGTTTAGGGTTTAGGGTTTAGGGTTTAGGGTTTAGGGTTTAGGGTTTAGGGTTTAGGGTTTAGGGTTTAGGGTTTAGGGTTTAGGGTTTAGGGTTTAGGGTTTAGGGTTTAGGGTTTAGGGTTTAGGGGGTTTAGGGTTTAGGGTTTAGGGTTTAGGGTTTAGGGTTTAGGGTTTAGGGTTTAGGGTTTAGGGTTTAGGGTTTAGGGTTTAGGGTTTAGGGTTTAGGGTTTAGGGTTTAGGGTTTAGGGTTTAGGGTTTAGGGTTTAGGGTTTAGGGTTTAGGGTTTAGGGTTTAGGGTTTAGGGTTTAGGGTTTAGGGTTTAGGGTTTAGGGTTTAGGGTTTAGGGTTTAGGGTTTAGGGTTTAGGGTTTAGGGTTTAGGGTTTAGGGTTTAGGGTTTAGGGTTTAGGGTTTAGGGTTTAGGGTTTAGGGTTTAGGGTTTAGGGTTTAGGGTTTAGGGTTTAGGGTTTAGGGTTTAGGGTTTAGGGGTTTAGGGTTTAGGGGGTTTAGGGTTTAGGGTTTAGGGTTTAGGGTTTAGGGGGTTTAGGGTTTAGGGTTTAGGGTTTAGGGGGTTTAGGGTTTAGGGTTTAGGGTTTAGGGTTTAGGGTTTAGGGTTTAGGGTTTAGGGTTTAGGGTTTAGGGTTTAGGGTTTAGGGTTTAGGGGTTTAGGGTTTAGGGTTTAGGGTTTAGGGTTTAGGGTTTAGGGGGTTTAGGGTTTAGGGTTTAGGGTTTAGGGTTTAGGGTTTAGGGTTTAGGGTTTAGGGTTTAGGGGGTTTAGGGTTTAGGGTTTAGGGTTTAGGGTTTAGGGTTTAGGGTTTAGGGTTTAGGGTTTAGGGTTTAGGGTTTAGGGTTTAGGGTTTAGGGTTTAGGGTTTAGGGTTTAGGGTTTAGGGTTTAGGGTTTAGGGTTTAGGGTTTAGGGTTTAGGGTTTAGGGTTTAGGGTTTAGGGTTTAGGGTTTAGGGTTTAGGGTTTAGGGTTTAGGGTTTAGGGTTTAGGGTTTAGGGTTTAGGGTTTAGGGTTTAGGGTTTAGGGTTTAGGGTTTAGGGTTTAGGGTTTAGGGTTTAGGGTTTAGGGTTTAGGGTTTAGGGTTTAGGGTTTAGGGTTTAGGGTTTAGGGTTTAGGGTTTAGGGTTTAGGGTTTAGGGTTTAGGGTTTAGGGTTTAGGGTTTAGGGTTTAGGGTTTAGGGTTTAGGGTTTAGGGTTTAGGGTTTAGGGTTTAGGGTTTAGGGTTTAGGGTTTAGGGTTTAGGGTTTAGGGTTTAGGGTTTAGGGTTTAGGGTTTAGGGTTTAGGGTTTAGGGTTTAGGGTTTAGGGTTTAGGGTTTAGGGTTTAGGGTTTAGGGTTTAGGGTTTAGGGTTTAGGGTTTAGGGTTTAGGGTTTAGGGTTTAGGGTTTAGGGTTTAGGGTTTAGGGTTTAGGGTTTAGGGTTTAGGGTTTAGGGTTTAGGGTTTAGGGTTTAGGGTTTAGGGTTTAGGGTTTAGGGTTTAGGGTTTAGGGTTTAGGGTTTAGGGTTTAGGGTTTAGGGTTTAGGGTTTAGGGTTTAGGGTTTAGGGTTTAGGGTTTAGGGTTTAGGGTTTAGGGTTTAGGGTTTAGGGTTTAGGGTTTAGGGTTTAGGGTTTAGGGTTTAGGGTTTAGGGTTTAGGGTTTAGGGTTTAGGGTTTAGGGTTTAGGGTTTAGGGTTTAGGGTTTAGGGTTTAGGGTTTAGGGTTTAGGGTTTAGGGTTTAGGGTTTAGGGTTTAGGGTTTAGGGTTTAGGGTTTAGGGTTTAGGGTTTAGGGTTTAGGGTTTAGGGTTTAGGGTTTAGGGTTTAGGGTTTAGGGTTTAGGGTTTAGGGTTTAGGGTTTAGGGTTTAGGGTTTAGGGTTTAGGGTTTAGGGTTTAGGGTTTAGGGTTTAGGGTTTAGGGTTTAGGGTTTAGGGTTTAGGGTTTAGGGTTTAGGGTTTAGGGTTTAGGGTTTAGGGTTTAGGGTTTAGGGTTTAGGGTTTAGGGTTTAGGGTTTAGGGTTTAGGGTTTAGGGTTTAGGGTTTAGGGTTTAGGGTTTAGGGTTTAGGGTTTAGGGTTTAGGGTTTAGGGTTTAGGGTTTAGGGTTTAGGGTTTAGGGTTTAGGGTTTAGGGTTTAGGGTTTAGGGTTTAGGGTTTAGGGTTTAGGGTTTAGGGTTTAGGGTTTAGGGTTTAGGGTTTAGGGTTTAGGGTTTAGGGTTTAGGGTTTAGGGTTTAGGGTTTAGGGTTTAGGGTTTAGGGTTTAGGGTTTAGGGTTTAGGGTTTAGGGTTTAGGGTTTAGGGTTTAGGGTTTAGGGTTTAGGGTTTAGGGTTTAGGGTTTAGGGTTTAGGGTTTAGGGTTTAGGGTTTAGGGTTTAGGGTTTAGGGTTTAGGGTTTAGGGTTTAGGGTTTAGGGTTTAGGGTTTAGGGTTTAGGGTTTAGGGTTTAGGGTTTAGGGTTTAGGGTTTAGGGTTTAGGGTTTAGGGTTTAGGGTTTAGGGTTTAGGGTTTAGGGTTTAGGGTTTAGGGTTTAGGGTTTAGGGTTTAGGGTTTAGGGTTTAGGGTTTAGGGTTTAGGGTTTAGGGTTTAGGGTTTAGGGTTTAGGGTTTAGGGTTTAGGGTTTAGGGTTTAGGGTTTAGGGTTTAGGGTTTAGGGTTTAGGGTTTAGGGTTTAGGGTTTAGGGTTTAGGGTTTAGGGTTTAGGGTTTAGGGTTTAGGGTTTAGGGTTTAGGGTTTAGGGTTTAGGGTTTAGGGTTTAGGGTTTAGGGTTTAGGGTTTAGGGTTTAGGGTTTAGGGTTTAGGGTTTAGGGTTTAGGGTTTAGGGTTTAGGGTTTAGGGGGTTTAGGGTTTAGGGTTTAGGGTTTAGGGTTTAGGGTTTAGGGTTTAGGGTTTAGGGTTTAGGGTTTAGGGTTTAGGGTTTAGGGTTTAGGGTTTAGGGTTTAGGGTTTAGGGTTTAGGGTTTAGGGTTTAGGGTTTAGGGTTTAGGGTTTAGGGTTTAGGGTTTAGGGTTTAGGGTTTAGGGTTTAGGGTTTAGGGTTTAGGGTTTAGGGTTTAGGGTTTAGGGTTTAGGGTTTAGGGTTTAGGGTTTAGGGTTTAGGGTTTAGGGTTTAGGGTTTAGGGTTTAGGGTTTAGGGTTTAGGGTTTAGGGTTTAGGGTTTAGGGTTTAGGGTTTAGGGTTTAGGGTTTAGGGTTTAGGGTTTAGGGTTTAGGGTTTAGGGTTTAGGGTTTAGGGTTTAGGGTTTAGGGTTTAGGGTTTAGGGTTTAGGGTTTAGGGTTTAGGGTTTAGGGTTTAGGGTTTAGGGTTTAGGGTTTAGGGTTTAGGGTTTAGGGTTTAGGGTTTAGGGTTTAGGGTTTAGGGTTTAGGGTTTAGGGTTTAGGGTTTAGGGTTTAGGGTTTAGGGTTTAGGGTTTAGGGTTTAGGGTTTAGGGTTTAGGGTTTAGGGTTTAGGGTTTAGGGTTTAGGGTTTAGGGTTTAGGGTTTAGGGTTTAGGGTTTAGGGTTTAGGGTTTAGGGTTTAGGGTTTAGGGTTTAGGGTTTAGGGTTTAGGGTTTAGGGTTTAGGGTTTAGGGTTTAGGGTTTAGGGTTTAGGGTTTAGGGTTTAGGGTTTAGGGTTTAGGGTTTAGGGTTTAGGGTTTAGGGTTTAGGGTTTAGGGTTTAGGGTTTAGGGTTTAGGGTTTAGGGTTTAGGGTTTAGGGTTTAGGGTTTAGGGTTTAGGGTTTAGGGTTTAGGGTTTAGGGTTTAGGGTTTAGGGTTTAGGGTTTAGGGTTTAGGGTTTAGGGTTTAGGGTTTAGGGTTTAGGGTTTAGGGTTTAGGGTTTAGGGTTTAGGGTTTAGGGTTTAGGGTTTAGGGTTTAGGGTTTAGGGTTTAGGGTTTAGGGTTTAGGGTTTAGGGTTTAGGGTTTAGGGTTTAGGGTTTAGGGTTTAGGGTTTAGGGTTTAGGGTTTAGGGTTTAGGGTTTAGGGTTTAGGGTTTAGGGTTTAGGGTTTAGGGTTTAGGGTTTAGGGTTTAGGGTTTAGGGTTTAGGGTTTAGGGTTTAGGGTTTAGGGTTTAGGGTTTAGGGTTTAGGGTTTAGGGTTTAGGGTTTAGGGTTTAGGGTTTAGGGTTTAGGGTTTAGGGTTTAGGGTTTAGGGTTTAGGGTTTAGGGTTTAGGGTTTAGGGTTTAGGGTTTAGGGTTTAGGGTTTAGGGTTTAGGGTTTAGGGTTTAGGGTTTAGGGTTTAGGGTTTAGGGTTTAGGGTTTAGGGTTTAGGGTTTAGGGTTTAGGGTTTAGGGTTTAGGGTTTAGGGTTTAGGGTTTAGGGTTTAGGGTTTAGGGTTTAGGGTTTAGGGTTTAGGGTTTAGGGTTTAGGGTTTAGGGTTTAGGGTTTAGGGTTTAGGGTTTAGGGTTTAGGGTTTAGGGTTTAGGGTTTAGGGTTTAGGGTTTAGGGTTTAGGGTTTAGGGTTTAGGGTTTAGGGTTTAGGGTTTAGGGTTTAGGGTTTAGGGTTTAGGGTTTAGGGTTTAGGGTTTAGGGTTTAGGGTTTAGGGTTTAGGGTTTAGGGTTTAGGGTTTAGGGTTTAGGGTTTAGGGTTTAGGGTTTAGGGTTTAGGGTTTAGGGTTTAGGGTTTAGGGTTTAGGGTTTAGGGTTTAGGGTTTAGGGTTTAGGGTTTAGGGTTTAGGGTTTAGGGTTTAGGGTTTAGGGTTTAGGGTTTAGGGTTTAGGGTTTAGGGTTTAGGGTTTAGGGTTTAGGGTTTAGGGTTTAGGGTTTAGGGTTTAGGGTTTAGGGTTTAGGGTTTAGGGTTTAGGGTTTAGGGTTTAGGGTTTAGGGTTTAGGGTTTAGGGTTTAGGGTTTAGGGTTTAGGGTTTAGGGTTTAGGGTTTAGGGTTTAGGGTTTAGGGTTTAGGGTTTAGGGTTTAGGGTTTAGGGTTTAGGGTTTAGGGTTTAGGGTTTAGGGTTTAGGGTTTAGGGTTTAGGGTTTAGGGTTTAGGGTTTAGGGTTTAGGGTTTAGGGTTTAGGGTTTAGGGTTTAGGGTTTAGGGTTTAGGGTTTAGGGTTTAGGGTTTAGGGTTTAGGGTTTAGGGTTTAGGGTTTAGGGTTTAGGGTTTAGGGTTTAGGGTTTAGGGTTTAGGGTTTAGGGTTTAGGGTTTAGGGTTTAGGGTTTAGGGTTTAGGGTTTAGGGTTTAGGGTTTAGGGTTTAGGGTTTAGGGTTTAGGGTTTAGGGTTTAGGGTTTAGGGTTTAGGGTTTAGGGTTTAGGGTTTAGGGTTTAGGGTTTAGGGTTTAGGGTTTAGGGTTTAGGGTTTAGGGTTTAGGGTTTAGGGTTTAGGGTTTAGGGTTTAGGGTTTAGGGTTTAGGGTTTAGGGTTTAGGGTTTAGGGTTTAGGGTTTAGGGTTTAGGGTTTAGGGTTTAGGGTTTAGGGTTTAGGGTTTAGGGTTTAGGGTTTAGGGTTTAGGGTTTAGGGTTTAGGGTTTAGGGTTTAGGGTTTAGGGTTTAGGGTTTAGGGTTTAGGGTTTAGGGTTTAGGGTTTAGGGTTTAGGGTTTAGGGTTTAGGGTTTAGGGTTTAGGGTTTAGGGTTTAGGGTTTAGGGTTTAGGGTTTAGGGTTTAGGGTTTAGGGTTTAGGGTTTAGGGTTTAGGGTTTAGGGTTTAGGGTTTAGGGTTTAGGGTTTAGGGTTTAGGGTTTAGGGTTTAGGGTTTAGGGTTTAGGGTTTAGGGTTTAGGGTTTAGGGTTTAGGGTTTAGGGTTTAGGGTTTAGGGTTTAGGGTTTAGGGTTTAGGGTTTAGGGTTTGTTTAGGGTTTAGGGTTTAGGGTTTAGGGTTTAGGGTTTAGGGTTTAGGGTTTGAGTTTAGTTTTAGGGGTTTGGGATTTAGGGATTTAGAGTTCAAGTTCAGGAGTTTAAGGAGTTCAAGGTTTTTAGGAGTTTAGGAGGTTTGAGTTTGGAGGTTTTAGGGTTTAGGAGTTTAAGGTTTAGGGTTTAGGGTTTAGGGTTTAGGGTTTAGGGTTTAGGGTTTAGGGTTTAGGGTTTAGGGTTTAGGGTTTAGGGTTTAGGGTTTAGGGTTTAGGGTTTAGGGTTTAGGGTTTAGGGTTTAGGGTTTAGGGTTTAGGGTTTAGGGTTTAGGGTTTAGGGTTTAGGGTTTAGGGTTTAGGGTTTAGGGTTTAGGGTTTAGGGTTTAGGGTTTAGGGTTTAGGGTTTAGGGTTTAGGGTTTAGGGTTTAGGGTTTAGGGTTTAGGGTTTAGGGTTTAGGGTTTAGGGTTTAGGGTTTAGGGTTTAGGGTTTAGGGTTTAGGGTTTAGGGTTTAGGGTTTAGGGTTTAGGGTTTAGGGTTTAGGGTTTAGGGTTTAGGGTTTAGGGTTTAGGGTTTAGGGTTTAGGGTTTAGGGTTTAGGGTTTAGGGTTTAGGGTTTAGGGTTTAGGGTTTAGGGTTTAGGGTTTAGGGTTTAGGGTTTAGGGTTTAGGGTTTAGGGTTTAGGGTTTAGGGTTTAGGGTTTAGGGTTTAGGGTTTAGGGTTTAGGGTTTAGGGTTTAGGGTTTAGGGTTTAGGGTTTAGGGTTTAGGGTTTAGGGTTTAGGGTTTAGGGTTTAGGGTTTAGGGTTTAGGGTTTAGGGTTTAGGGTTTAGGGTTTAGGGTTTAGGGTTTAGGGTTTAGGGTTTAGGGTTTAGGGTTTAGGGTTTAGGGTTTAGGGTTTAGGGTTTAGGGTTTAGGGTTTAGGGTTTAGGGTTTAGGGTTTAGGGTTTAGGGTTTAGGGTTTAGGGTTTAGGGTTTAGGGTTTAGGGTTTAGGGTTTAGGGTTTAGGGTTTAGGGTTTAGGGTTTAGGGTTTAGGGTTTAGGGTTTAGGGTTTAGGGTTTAGGGTTTAGGGTTTAGGGTTTAGGGTTTAGGGTTTAGGGTTTAGGGTTTAGGGTTTAGGGTTTAGGGTTTAGGGTTTAGGGTTTAGGGTTTAGGGTTTAGGGTTTAGGGTTTAGGGTTTAGGGTTTAGGGTTTAGGGTTTAGGGTTTAGGGTTTAGGGTTTAGGGTTTAGGGTTTAGGGTTTAGGGTTTAGGGTTTAGGGTTTAGGGTTTAGGGTTTAGGGTTTAGGGTTTAGGGTTTAGGGTTTAGGGTTTAGGGTTTAGGGTTTAGGGTTTAGGGTTTAGGGTTTAGGGTTTAGGGTTTAGGGTTTAGGGTTTAGGGTTTAGGGTTTAGGGTTTAGGGTTTAGGGTTTAGGGTTTAGGGTTTAGGGTTTAGGGTTTAGGGTTTAGGGTTTAGGGTTTAGGGTTTAGGGTTTAGGGTTTAGGGTTTAGGGTTTAGGGTTTAGGGTTTAGGGTTTAGGGTTTAGGGTTTAGGGTTTAGGGTTTAGGGTTTAGGGTTTAGGGTTTAGGGTTTAGGGTTTAGGGTTTAGGGTTTAGGGTTTAGGGTTTAGGGTTTAGGGTTTAGGGTTTAGGGTTTAGGGTTTAGGGTTTAGGGTTTAGGGTTTAGGGTTTAGGGTTTAGGGTTTAGGGTTTAGGGTTTAGGGTTTAGGGTTTAGGGTTTAGGGTTTAGGGTTTAGGGTTTAGGGTTTAGGGTTTAGGGTTTAGGGTTTAGGGTTTAGGGTTTAGGGTTTAGGGTTTAGGGTTTAGGGTTTAGGGTTTAGGGTTTAGGGTTTAGGGTTTAGGGTTTAGGGTTTAGGGTTTAGGGTTTAGGGTTTAGGGTTTAGGGTTTAGGGTTTAGGGTTTAGGGTTTAGGGTTTAGGGTTTAGGGTTTAGGGTTTAGGGTTTAGGGTTTAGGGTTTAGGGTTTAGGGTTTAGGGTTTAGGGTTTAGGGTTTAGGGTTTAGGGTTTAGGGTTTAGGGTTTAGGGTTTAGGGTTTAGGGTTTAGGGTTTAGGGTTTAGGGTTTAGGGTTTAGGGTTTAGGGTTTAGGGTTTAGGGTTTAGGGTTTAGGGTTTAGGGTTTAGGGTTTAGGGTTTAGGGTTTAGGGTTTAGGGTTTAGGGTTTAGGGTTTAGGGTTTAGGGTTTAGGGTTTAGGGTTTAGGGTTTAGGGTTTAGGGTTTAGGGTTTAGGGTTTAGGGTTTAGGGTTTAGGGTTTAGGGTTTAGGGTTTAGGGTTTAGGGTTTAGGGTTTAGGGTTTAGGGTTTAGGGTTTAGGGTTTAGGGTTTAGGGTTTAGGGTTTAGGGTTTAGGGTTTAGGGTTTAGGGTTTAGGGTTTAGGGTTTAGGGTTTAGGGTTTAGGGTTTAGGGTTTAGGGTTTAGGGTTTAGGGTTTAGGGTTTAGGGTTTAGGGTTTAGGGTTTAGGGTTTAGGGTTTAGGGTTTAGGGTTTAGGGTTTAGGGTTTAGGGTTTAGGGTTTAGGGTTTAGGGTTTAGGGTTTAGGGTTTAGGGTTTAGGGTTTAGGGTTTAGGGTTTAGGGTTTAGGGTTTAGGGTTTAGGGTTTAGGGTTTAGGGTTTAGGGTTTAGGGTTTAGGGTTTAGGGTTTAGGGTTTAGGGTTTAGGGTTTAGGGTTTAGGGTTTAGGGTTTAGGGTTTAGGGTTTAGGGTTTAGGGTTTAGGGTTTAGGGTTTAGGGTTTAGGGTTTAGGGTTTAGGGTTTAGGGTTTAGGGTTTAGGGTTTAGGGTTTAGGGTTTAGGGTTTAGGGTTTAGGGTTTAGGGTTTAGGGTTTAGGGTTTAGGGTTTAGGGTTTAGGGTTTAGGGTTTAGGGTTTAGGGTTTAGGGTTTAGGGTTTAGGGTTTAGGGTTTAGGGTTTAGGGTTTAGGGTTTAGGGTTTAGGGTTTAGGGTTTAGGGTTTAGGGTTTAGGGTTTAGGGTTTAGGGTTTAGGGTTTAGGGTTTAGGGTTTAGGGTTTAGGGTTTAGGGTTTAGGGTTTAGGGTTTAGGGTTTAGGGTTTAGGGTTTAGGGTTTAGGGTTTAGGGTTTAGGGTTTAGGGTTTAGGGTTTAGGGTTTAGGGTTTAGGGTTTAGGGTTTAGGGTTTAGGGTTTAGGGTTTAGGGTTTAGGGTTTAGGGTTTAGGGTTTAGGGTTTAGGGTTTAGGGTTTAGGGTTTAGGGTTTAGGGTTTAGGGTTTAGGGTTTAGGGTTTAGGGTTTAGGGTTTAGGGTTTAGGGTTTAGGGTTTAGGGTTTAGGGTTTAGGGTTTAGGGTTTAGGGTTTAGGGTTTAGGGTTTAGGGTTTAGGGTTTAGGGTTTAGGGTTTAGGGTTTAGGGTTTAGGGTTTAGGGTTTAGGGTTTAGGGTTTAGGGTTTAGGGTTTAGGGTTTAGGGTTTAGGGTTTAGGGTTTAGGGTTTAGGGTTTAGGGTTTAGGGTTTAGGGTTTAGGGTTTAGGGTTTAGGGTTTAGGGTTTAGGGTTTAGGGTTTAGGGTTTAGGGTTTAGGGTTTAGGGTTTAGGGTTTAGGGTTTAGGGTTTAGGGTTTAGGGTTTAGGGTTTAGGGTTTAGGGTTTAGGGTTTAGGGTTTAGGGTTTAGGGTTTAGGGTTTAGGGTTTAGGGTTTAGGGTTTAGGGTTTAGGGTTTAGGGTTTAGGGTTTAGGGTTTAGGGTTTAGGGTTTAGGGTTTAGGGTTTAGGGTTTAGGGTTTAGGGTTTAGGGTTTAGGGTTTAGGGTTTAGGGTTTAGGGTTTAGGGTTTAGGGTTTAGGGTTTAGGGTTTAGGGTTTAGGGTTTAGGGTTTAGGGTTTAGGGTTTAGGGTTTAGGGTTTAGGGTTTAGGGTTTAGGGTTTAGGGTTTAGGGTTTAGGGTTTAGGGTTTAGGGTTTAGGGTTTAGGGTTTAGGGTTTAGGGTTTAGGGTTTAGGGTTTAGGGTTTAGGGTTTAGGGTTTAGGGTTTAGGGTTTAGGGTTTAGGGTTTAGGGTTTAGGGTTTAGGGTTTAGGGTTTAGGGTTTAGGGTTTAGGGTTTAGGGTTTAGGGTTTAGGGTTTAGGGTTTAGGGTTTAGGGTTTAGGGTTTAGGGTTTAGGGTTTAGGGTTTAGGGTTTAGGGTTTAGGGTTTAGGGTTTAGGGTTTAGGGTTTAGGGTTTAGGGTTTAGGGTTTAGGGTTTAGGGTTTAGGGTTTAGGGTTTAGGGTTTAGGGTTTAGGGTTTAGGGTTTAGGGTTTAGGGTTTAGGGTTTAGGGTTTAGGGTTTAGGGTTTAGGGTTTAGGGTTTAGGGTTTAGGGTTTAGGGTTTAGGGTTTAGGGTTTAGGGTTTAGGGTTTAGGGTTTAGGGTTTAGGGTTTAGGGTTTAGGGTTTAGGGTTTAGGGTTTAGGGTTTAGGGTTTAGGGTTTAGGGTTTAGGGTTTAGGGTTTAGGGTTTAGGGTTTAGGGTTTAGGGTTTAGGGTTTAGGGTTTAGGGTTTAGGGTTTAGGGTTTAGGGTTTAGGGTTTAGGGTTTAGGGTTTAGGGTTTAGGGTTTAGGGTTTAGGGTTTAGGGTTTAGGGTTTAGGGTTTAGGGTTTAGGGTTTAGGGTTTAGGGTTTAGGGTTTAGGGTTTAGGGTTTAGGGTTTAGGGTTTAGGGTTTAGGGTTTAGGGTTTAGGGTTTAGGGTTTAGGGTTTAGGGTTTAGGGTTTAGGGTTTAGGGTTTAGGGTTTAGGGTTTAGGGTTTAGGGTTTAGGGTTTAGGGTTTAGGGTTTAGGGTTTAGGGTTTAGGGTTTAGGGTTTAGGGTTTAGGGTTTAGGGTTTAGGGTTTAGGGTTTAGGGTTTAGGGTTTAGGGTTTAGGGTTTAGGGTTTAGGGTTTAGGGTTTAGGGTTTAGGGTTTAGGGTTTAGGGTTTAGGGTTTAGGGTTTAGGGTTTAGGGTTTAGGGTTTAGGGTTTAGGGTTTAGGGTTTAGGGTTTAGGGTTTAGGGTTTAGGGTTTAGGGTTTAGGGTTTAGGGTTTAGGGTTTAGGGTTTAGGGTTTAGGGTTTAGGGTTTAGGGTTTAGGGTTTAGGGTTTAGGGTTTAGGGTTTAGGGTTTAGGGTTTAGGGTTTAGGGTTTAGGGTTTAGGGTTTAGGGTTTAGGGTTTAGGGTTTAGGGTTTAGGGTTTAGGGTTTAGGGTTTAGGGTTTAGGGTTTAGGGTTTAGGGTTTAGGGTTTAGGGTTTAGGGTTTAGGGTTTAGGGTTTAGGGTTTAGGGTTTAGGGTTTAGGGTTTAGGGTTTAGGGTTTAGGGTTTAGGGTTTAGGGTTTAGGGTTTAGGGTTTAGGGTTTAGGGTTTAGGGTTTAGGGTTTAGGGTTTAGGGTTTAGGGTTTAGGGTTTAGGGTTTAGGGTTTAGGGTTTAGGGTTTAGGGTTTAGGGTTTAGGGTTTAGGGTTTAGGGTTTAGGGTTTAGGGTTTAGGGTTTAGGGTTTAGGGTTTAGGGTTTAGGGTTTAGGGTTTAGGGTTTAGGGTTTAGGGTTTAGGGTTTAGGGTTTAGGGTTTAGGGTTTAGGGTTTAGGGTTTAGGGTTTAGGGTTTAGGGTTTAGGGTTTAGGGTTTAGGGTTTAGGGTTTAGGGTTTAGGGTTTAGGGTTTAGGGTTTAGGGTTTAGGGTTTAGGGTTTAGGGTTTAGGGTTTAGGGTTTAGGGTTTAGGGTTTAGGGTTTAGGGTTTAGGGTTTAGGGTTTAGGGTTTAGGGTTTAGGGTTTAGGGTTTAGGGTTTAGGGTTTAGGGTTTAGGGTTTAGGGTTTAGGGTTTAGGGTTTAGGGTTTAGGGTTTAGGGTTTAGGGTTTAGGGTTTAGGGTTTAGGGTTTAGGGTTTAGGGTTTAGGGTTTAGGGTTTAGGGTTTAGGGTTTAGGGTTTAGGGTTTAGGGTTTAGGGTTTAGGGTTTAGGGTTTAGGGTTTAGGGTTTAGGGTTTAGGGTTTAGGGTTTAGGGTTTAGGGTTTAGGGTTTAGGGTTTAGGGTTTAGGGTTTAGGGTTTAGGGTTTAGGGTTTAGGGTTTAGGGTTTAGGGTTTAGGGTTTAGGGTTTAGGGTTTAGGGTTTAGGGTTTAGGGTTTAGGGTTTAGGGTTTAGGGTTTAGGGTTTAGGGTTTAGGGTTTAGGGTTTAGGGTTTAGGGTTTAGGGTTTAGGGTTTAGGGTTTAGGGTTTAGGGTTTAGGGTTTAGGGTTTAGGGTTTAGGGTTTAGGGTTTAGGGTTTAGGGTTTAGGGTTTAGGGTTTAGGGTTTAGGGTTTAGGGTTTAGGGTTTAGGGTTTAGGGTTTAGGGTTTAGGGTTTAGGGTTTAGGGTTTAGGGTTTAGGGTTTAGGGTTTAGGGTTTAGGGTTTAGGGTTTAGGGTTTAGGGTTTAGGGTTTAGGGTTTAGGGTTTAGGGTTTAGGGTTTAGGGTTTAGGGTTTAGGGTTTAGGGTTTAGGGTTTAGGGTTTAGGGTTTAGGGTTTAGGGTTTAGGGTTTAGGGTTTAGGGTTTAGGGTTTAGGGTTTAGGGTTTAGGGTTTAGGGTTTAGGGTTTAGGGTTTAGGGTTTAGGGTTTAGGGTTTAGGGTTTAGGGTTTAGGGTTTAGGGTTTAGGGTTTAGGGTTTAGGGTTTAGGGTTTAGGGTTTAGGGTTTAGGGTTTAGGGTTTAGGGTTTAGGGTTTAGGGTTTAGGGTTTAGGGTTTAGGGTTTAGGGTTTAGGGTTTAGGGTTTAGGGTTTAGGGTTTAGGGTTTAGGGTTTAGGGTTTAGGGTTTAGGGTTTAGGGTTTAGGGTTTAGGGTTTAGGGTTTAGGGTTTAGGGTTTAGGGTTTAGGGTTTAGGGTTTAGGGTTTAGGGTTTAGGGTTTAGGGTTTAGGGTTTAGGGTTTAGGGTTTAGGGTTTAGGGTTTAGGGTTTAGGGTTTAGGGTTTAGGGTTTAGGGTTTAGGGTTTAGGGTTTAGGGTTTAGGGTTTAGGGTTTAGGGTTTAGGGTTTAGGGTTTAGGGTTTAGGGTTTAGGGTTTAGGGTTTAGGGTTTAGGGTTTAGGGTTTAGGGTTTAGGGTTTAGGGTTTAGGGTTTAGGGTTTAGGGTTTAGGGTTTAGGGTTTAGGGTTTAGGGTTTAGGGTTTAGGGTTTAGGGTTTAGGGTTTAGGGTTTAGGGTTTAGGGTTTAGGGTTTAGGGTTTAGGGTTTAGGGTTTAGGGTTTAGGGTTTAGGGTTTAGGGTTTAGGGTTTAGGGTTTAGGGTTTAGGGTTTAGGGTTTAGGGTTTAGGGTTTAGGGTTTAGGGTTTAGGGTTTAGGGTTTAGGGTTTAGGGTTTAGGGTTTAGGGTTTAGGGTTTAGGGTTTAGGGTTTAGGGTTTAGGGTTTAGGGTTTAGGGTTTAGGGTTTAGGGTTTAGGGTTTAGGGTTTAGGGTTTAGGGTTTAGGGTTTAGGGTTTAGGGTTTAGGGTTTAGGGTTTAGGGTTTAGGGTTTAGGGTTTAGGGTTTAGGGTTTAGGGTTTAGGGTTTAGGGTTTAGGGTTTAGGGTTTAGGGTTTAGGGTTTAGGGTTTAGGGTTTAGGGTTTAGGGTTTAGGGTTTAGGGTTTAGGGTTTAGGGTTTAGGGTTTAGGGTTTAGGGTTTAGGGTTTAGGGTTTAGGGTTTAGGGTTTAGGGTTTAGGGTTTAGGGTTTAGGGTTTAGGGTTTAGGGTTTAGGGTTTAGGGTTTAGGGTTTAGGGTTTAGGGTTTAGGGTTTAGGGTTTAGGGTTTAGGGTTTAGGGTTTAGGGTTTAGGGTTTAGGGTTTAGGGTTTAGGGTTTAGGGTTTAGGGTTTAGGGTTTAGGGTTTAGGGTTTAGGGTTTAGGGTTTAGGGTTTAGGGTTTAGGGTTTAGGGTTTAGGGTTTAGGGTTTAGGGTTTAGGGTTTAGGGTTTAGGGTTTAGGGTTTAGGGTTTAGGGTTTAGGGTTTAGGGTTTAGGGTTTAGGGTTTAGGGTTTAGGGTTTAGGGTTTAGGGTTTAGGGTTTAGGGTTTAGGGTTTAGGGTTTAGGGTTTAGGGTTTAGGGTTTAGGGTTTAGGGTTTAGGGTTTAGGGTTTAGGGTTTAGGGTTTAGGGTTTAGGGTTTAGGGTTTAGGGTTTAGGGTTTAGGGTTTAGGGTTTAGGGTTTAGGGTTTAGGGTTTAGGGTTTAGGGTTTAGGGTTTAGGGTTTAGGGTTTAGGGTTTAGGGTTTAGGGTTTAGGGTTTAGGGTTTAGGGTTTAGGGTTTAGGGTTTAGGGTTTAGGGTTTAGGGTTTAGGGTTTAGGGTTTAGGGTTTAGGGTTTAGGGTTTAGGGTTTAGGGTTTAGGGTTTAGGGTTTAGGGTTTAGGGTTTAGGGTTTAGGGTTTAGGGTTTAGGGTTTAGGGTTTAGGGTTTAGGGTTTAGGGTTTAGGGTTTAGGGTTTAGGGTTTAGGGTTTAGGGTTTAGGGTTTAGGGTTTAGGGTTTAGGGTTTAGGGTTTAGGGTTTAGGGTTTAGGGTTTAGGGTTTAGGGTTTAGGGTTTAGGGTTTAGGGTTTAGGGTTTAGGGTTTAGGGTTTAGGGTTTAGGGTTTAGGGTTTAGGGTTTAGGGTTTAGGGTTTAGGGTTTAGGGTTTAGGGTTTAGGGTTTAGGGTTTAGGGTTTAGGGTTTAGGGTTTAGGGTTTAGGGTTTAGGGTTTAGGGTTTAGGGTTTAGGGTTTAGGGTTTAGGGTTTAGGGTTTAGGGTTTAGGGTTTAGGGTTTAGGGTTTAGGGTTTAGGGTTTAGGGTTTAGGGTTTAGGGTTTAGGGTTTAGGGTTTAGGGTTTAGGGTTTAGGGTTTAGGGTTTAGGGTTTAGGGTTTAGGGTTTAGGGTTTAGGGTTTAGGGTTTAGGGTTTAGGGTTTAGGGTTTAGGGTTTAGGGTTTAGGGTTTAGGGTTTAGGGTTTAGGGTTTAGGGTTTAGGGTTTAGGGTTTAGGGTTTAGGGTTTAGGGTTTAGGGTTTAGGGTTTAGGGTTTAGGGTTTAGGGTTTAGGGTTTAGGGTTTAGGGTTTAGGGTTTAGGGTTTAGGGTTTAGGGTTTAGGGTTTAGGGTTTAGGGTTTAGGGTTTAGGGTTTAGGGTTTAGGGTTTAGGGTTTAGGGTTTAGGGTTTAGGGTTTAGGGTTTAGGGTTTAGGGTTTAGGGTTTAGGGTTTAGGGTTTAGGGTTTAGGGTTTAGGGTTTAGGGTTTAGGGTTTAGGGTTTAGGGTTTAGGGTTTAGGGTTTAGGGTTTAGGGTTTAGGGTTTAGGGTTTAGGGTTTAGGGTTTAGGGTTTAGGGTTTAGGGTTTAGGGTTTAGGGTTTAGGGTTTAGGGTTTAGGGTTTAGGGTTTAGGGTTTAGGGTTTAGGGTTTAGGGTTTAGGGTTTAGGGTTTAGGGTTTAGGGTTTAGGGTTTAGGGTTTAGGGTTTAGGGTTTAGGGTTTAGGGTTTAGGGTTTAGGGTTTAGGGTTTAGGGTTTAGGGTTTAGGGTTTAGGGTTTAGGGTTTAGGGTTTAGGGTTTAGGGTTTAGGGTTTAGGGTTTAGGGTTTAGGGTTTAGGGTTTAGGGTTTAGGGTTTAGGGTTTAGGGTTTAGGGTTTAGGGTTTAGGGTTTAGGGTTTAGGGTTTAGGGTTTAGGGTTTAGGGTTTAGGGTTTAGGGTTTAGGGTTTAGGGTTTAGGGTTTAGGGTTTAGGGTTTAGGGTTTAGGGTTTAGGGTTTAGGGTTTAGGGTTTAGGGTTTAGGGTTTAGGGTTTAGGGTTTAGGGTTTAGGGTTTAGGGTTTAGGGTTTAGGGTTTAGGGTTTAGGGTTTAGGGTTTAGGGTTTAGGGTTTAGGGTTTAGGGTTTAGGGTTTAGGGTTTAGGGTTTAGGGTTTAGGGTTTAGGGTTTAGGGTTTAGGGTTTAGGGTTTAGGGTTTAGGGTTTAGGGTTTAGGGTTTAGGGTTTAGGGTTTAGGGTTTAGGGTTTAGGGTTTAGGGTTTAGGGTTTAGGGTTTAGGGTTTAGGGTTTAGGGTTTAGGGTTTAGGGTTTAGGGTTTAGGGTTTAGGGTTTAGGGTTTAGGGTTTAGGGTTTAGGGTTTAGGGTTTAGGGTTTAGGGTTTAGGGTTTAGGGTTTAGGGTTTAGGGTTTAGGGTTTAGGGTTTAGGGTTTAGGGTTTAGGGTTTAGGGTTTAGGGTTTAGGGTTTAGGGTTTAGGGTTTAGGGTTTAGGGTTTAGGGTTTAGGGTTTAGGGTTTAGGGTTTAGGGTTTAGGGTTTAGGGTTTAGGGTTTAGGGTTTAGGGTTTAGGGTTTAGGGTTTAGGGTTTAGGGTTTAGGGTTTAGGGTTTAGGGTTTAGGGTTTAGGGTTTAGGGTTTAGGGTTTAGGGTTTAGGGTTTAGGGTTTAGGGTTTAGGGTTTAGGGTTTAGGGTTTAGGGTTTAGGGTTTAGGGTTTAGGGTTTAGGGTTTAGGGTTTAGGGTTTAGGGTTTAGGGTTTAGGGTTTAGGGTTTAGGGTTTAGGGTTTAGGGTTTAGGGTTTAGGGTTTAGGGTTTAGGGTTTAGGGTTTAGGGTTTAGGGTTTAGGGTTTAGGGTTTAGGGTTTAGGGTTTAGGGTTTAGGGTTTAGGGTTTAGGGTTTAGGGTTTAGGGTTTAGGGTTTAGGGTTTAGGGTTTAGGGTTTAGGGTTTAGGGTTTAGGGTTTAGGGTTTAGGGTTTAGGGTTTAGGGTTTAGGGTTTAGGGTTTAGGGTTTAGGGTTTAGGGTTTAGGGTTTAGGGTTTAGGGTTTAGGGTTTAGGGTTTAGGGTTTAGGGTTTAGGGTTTAGGGTTTAGGGTTTAGGGTTTAGGGTTTAGGGTTTAGGGTTTAGGGTTTAGGGTTTAGGGTTTAGGGTTTAGGGTTTAGGGTTTAGGGTTTAGGGTTTAGGGTTTAGGGTTTAGGGTTTAGGGTTTAGGGTTTAGGGTTTAGGGTTTAGGGTTTAGGGTTTAGGGTTTAGGGTTTAGGGTTTAGGGTTTAGGGTTTAGGGTTTAGGGTTTAGGGTTTAGGGTTTAGGGTTTAGGGTTTAGGGTTTAGGGTTTAGGGTTTAGGGTTTAGGGTTTAGGGTTTAGGGTTTAGGGTTTAGGGTTTAGGGTTTAGGGTTTAGGGTTTAGGGTTTAGGGTTTAGGGTTTAGGGTTTAGGGTTTAGGGTTTAGGGTTTAGGGTTTAGGGTTTAGGGTTTAGGGTTTAGGGTTTAGGGTTTAGGGTTTAGGGTTTAGGGTTTAGGGTTTAGGGTTTAGGGTTTAGGGTTTAGGGTTTAGGGTTTAGGGTTTAGGGTTTAGGGTTTAGGGTTTAGGGTTTAGGGTTTAGGGTTTAGGGTTTAGGGTTTAGGGTTTAGGGTTTAGGGTTTAGGGTTTAGGGTTTAGGGTTTAGGGTTTAGGGTTTAGGGTTTAGGGTTTAGGGTTTAGGGTTTAGGGTTTAGGGTTTAGGGTTTAGGGTTTAGGGTTTAGGGTTTAGGGTTTAGGGTTTAGGGTTTAGGGTTTAGGGTTTAGGGTTTAGGGTTTAGGGTTTAGGGTTTAGGGTTTAGGGTTTAGGGTTTAGGGTTTAGGGTTTAGGGTTTAGGGTTTAGGGTTTAGGGTTTAGGGTTTAGGGTTTAGGGTTTAGGGTTTAGGGTTTAGGGTTTAGGGTTTAGGGTTTAGGGTTTAGGGTTTAGGGTTTAGGGTTTAGGGTTTAGGGTTTAGGGTTTAGGGTTTAGGGTTTAGGGTTTAGGGTTTAGGGTTTAGGGTTTAGGGTTTAGGGTTTAGGGTTTAGGGTTTAGGGTTTAGGGTTTAGGGTTTAGGGTTTAGGGTTTAGGGTTTAGGGTTTAGGGTTTAGGGTTTAGGGTTTAGGGTTTAGGGTTTAGGGTTTAGGGTTTAGGGTTTAGGGTTTAGGGTTTAGGGTTTAGGGTTTAGGGTTTAGGGTTTAGGGTTTAGGGTTTAGGGTTTAGGGTTTAGGGTTTAGGGTTTAGGGTTTAGGGTTTAGGGTTTAGGGTTTAGGGTTTAGGGTTTAGGGTTTAGGGTTTAGGGTTTAGGGTTTAGGGTTTAGGGTTTAGGGTTTAGGGTTTAGGGTTTAGGGTTTAGGGTTTAGGGTTTAGGGTTTAGGGTTTAGGGTTTAGGGTTTAGGGTTTAGGGTTTAGGGTTTAGGGTTTAGGGTTTAGGGTTTAGGGTTTAGGGTTTAGGGTTTAGGGTTTAGGGTTTAGGGTTTAGGGTTTAGGGTTTAGGGTTTAGGGTTTAGGGTTTAGGGTTTAGGGTTTAGGGTTTAGGGTTTAGGGTTTAGGGTTTAGGGTTTAGGGTTTAGGGTTTAGGGTTTAGGGTTTAGGGTTTAGGGTTTAGGGTTTAGGGTTTAGGGTTTAGGGTTTAGGGTTTAGGGTTTAGGGTTTAGGGTTTAGGGTTTAGGGTTTAGGGTTTAGGGTTTAGGGTTTAGGGTTTAGGGTTTAGGGTTTAGGGTTTAGGGTTTAGGGTTTAGGGTTTAGGGTTTAGGGTTTAGGGTTTAGGGTTTAGGGTTTAGGGTTTAGGGTTTAGGGTTTAGGGTTTAGGGTTTAGGGTTTAGGGTTTAGGGTTTAGGGTTTAGGGTTTAGGGTTTAGGGTTTAGGGTTTAGGGTTTAGGGTTTAGGGTTTAGGGTTTAGGGTTTAGGGTTTAGGGTTTAGGGTTTAGGGTTTAGGGTTTAGGGTTTAGGGTTTAGGGTTTAGGGTTTAGGGTTTAGGGTTTAGGGTTTAGGGTTTAGGGTTTAGGGTTTAGGGTTTAGGGTTTAGGGTTTAGGGTTTAGGGTTTAGGGTTTAGGGTTTAGGGTTTAGGGTTTAGGGTTTAGGGTTTAGGGTTTAGGGTTTAGGGTTTAGGGTTTAGGGTTTAGGGTTTAGGGTTTAGGGTTTAGGGTTTAGGGTTTAGGGTTTAGGGTTTAGGGTTTAGGGTTTAGGGTTTAGGGTTTAGGGTTTAGGGTTTAGGGTTTAGGGTTTAGGGTTTAGGGTTTAGGGTTTAGGGTTTAGGGTTTAGGGTTTAGGGTTTAGGGTTTAGGGTTTAGGGTTTAGGGTTTAGGGTTTAGGGTTTAGGGTTTAGGGTTTAGGGTTTAGGGTTTAGGGTTTAGGGTTTAGGGTTTAGGGTTTAGGGTTTAGGGTTTAGGGTTTAGGGTTTAGGGTTTAGGGTTTAGGGTTTAGGGTTTAGGGTTTAGGGTTTAGGGTTTAGGGTTTAGGGTTTAGGGTTTAGGGTTTAGGGTTTAGGGTTTAGGGTTTAGGGTTTAGGGTTTAGGGTTTAGGGTTTAGGGTTTAGGGTTTAGGGTTTAGGGTTTAGGGTTTAGGGTTTAGGGTTTAGGGTTTAGGGTTTAGGGTTTAGGGTTTAGGGTTTAGGGTTTAGGGTTTAGGGTTTAGGGTTTAGGGTTTAGGGTTTAGGGTTTAGGGTTTAGGGTTTAGGGTTTAGGGTTTAGGGTTTAGGGTTTAGGGTTTAGGGTTTAGGGTTTAGGGTTTAGGGTTTAGGGTTTAGGGTTTAGGGTTTAGGGTTTAGGGTTTAGGGTTTAGGGTTTAGGGTTTAGGGTTTAGGGTTTAGGGTTTAGGGTTTAGGGTTTAGGGTTTAGGGTTTAGGGTTTAGGGTTTAGGGTTTAGGGTTTAGGGTTTAGGGTTTAGGGTTTAGGGTTTAGGGTTTAGGGTTTAGGGTTTAGGGTTTAGGGTTTAGGGTTTAGGGTTTAGGGTTTAGGGTTTAGGGTTTAGGGTTTAGGGTTTAGGGTTTAGGGTTTAGGGTTTAGGGTTTAGGGTTTAGGGTTTAGGGTTTAGGGTTTAGGGTTTAGGGTTTAGGGTTTAGGGTTTAGGGTTTAGGGTTTAGGGTTTAGGGTTTAGGGTTTAGGGTTTAGGGTTTAGGGTTTAGGGTTTAGGGTTTAGGGTTTAGGGTTTAGGGTTTAGGGTTTAGGGTTTAGGGTTTAGGGTTTAGGGTTTAGGGTTTAGGGTTTAGGGTTTAGGGTTTAGGGTTTAGGGTTTAGGGTTTAGGGTTTAGGGTTTAGGGTTTAGGGTTTAGGGTTTAGGGTTTAGGGTTTAGGGTTTAGGGTTTAGGGTTTAGGGTTTAGGGTTTAGGGTTTAGGGTTTAGGGTTTAGGGTTTAGGGTTTAGGGTTTAGGGTTTAGGGTTTAGGGTTTAGGGTTTAGGGTTTAGGGTTTAGGGTTTAGGGTTTAGGGTTTAGGGTTTAGGGTTTAGGGTTTAGGGTTTAGGGTTTAGGGTTTAGGGTTTAGGGTTTAGGGTTTAGGGTTTAGGGTTTAGGGTTTAGGGTTTAGGGTTTAGGGTTTAGGGTTTAGGGTTTAGGGTTTAGGGTTTAGGGTTTAGGGTTTAGGGTTTAGGGTTTAGGGTTTAGGGTTTAGGGTTTAGGGTTTAGGGTTTAGGGTTTAGGGTTTAGGGTTTAGGGTTTAGGGTTTAGGGTTTAGGGTTTAGGGTTTAGGGTTTAGGGTTTAGGGTTTAGGGTTTAGGGTTTAGGGTTTAGGGTTTAGGGTTTAGGGTTTAGGGTTTAGGGTTTAGGGTTTAGGGTTTAGGGTTTAGGGTTTAGGGTTTAGGGTTTAGGGTTTAGGGTTTAGGGTTTAGGGTTTAGGGTTTAGGGTTTAGGGTTTAGGGTTTAGGGTTTAGGGTTTAGGGTTTAGGGTTTAGGGTTTAGGGTTTAGGGTTTAGGGTTTAGGGTTTAGGGTTTAGGGTTTAGGGTTTAGGGTTTAGGGTTTAGGGTTTAGGGTTTAGGGTTTAGGGTTTAGGGTTTAGGGTTTAGGGTTTAGGGTTTAGGGTTTAGGGTTTAGGGTTTAGGGTTTAGGGTTTAGGGTTTAGGGTTTAGGGTTTAGGGTTTAGGGTTTAGGGTTTAGGGTTTAGGGTTTAGGGTTTAGGGTTTAGGGTTTAGGGTTTAGGGTTTAGGGTTTAGGGTTTAGGGTTTAGGGTTTAGGGTTTAGGGTTTAGGGTTTAGGGTTTAGGGTTTAGGGTTTAGGGTTTAGGGTTTAGGGTTTAGGGTTTAGGGTTTAGGGTTTAGGGTTTAGGGTTTAGGGTTTAGGGTTTAGGGTTTAGGGTTTAGGGTTTAGGGTTTAGGGTTTAGGGTTTAGGGTTTAGGGTTTAGGGTTTAGGGTTTAGGGTTTAGGGTTTAGGGTTTAGGGTTTAGGGTTTAGGGTTTAGGGTTTAGGGTTTAGGGTTTAGGGTTTAGGGTTTAGGGTTTAGGGTTTAGGGTTTAGGGTTTAGGGTTTAGGGTTTAGGGTTTAGGGTTTAGGGTTTAGGGTTTAGGGTTTAGGGTTTAGGGTTTAGGGTTTAGGGTTTAGGGTTTAGGGTTTAGGGTTTAGGGTTTAGGGTTTAGGGTTTAGGGTTTAGGGTTTAGGGTTTAGGGTTTAGGGTTTAGGGTTTAGGGTTTAGGGTTTAGGGTTTAGGGTTTAGGGTTTAGGGTTTAGGGTTTAGGGTTTAGGGTTTAGGGTTTAGGGTTTAGGGTTTAGGGTTTAGGGTTTAGGGTTTAGGGTTTAGGGTTTAGGGTTTAGGGTTTAGGGTTTAGGGTTTAGGGTTTAGGGTTTAGGGTTTAGGGTTTAGGGTTTAGGGTTTAGGGTTTAGGGTTTAGGGTTTAGGGTTTAGGGTTTAGGGTTTAGGGTTTAGGGTTTAGGGTTTAGGGTTTAGGGTTTAGGGTTTAGGGTTTAGGGTTTAGGGTTTAGGGTTTAGGGTTTAGGGTTTAGGGTTTAGGGTTTAGGGTTTAGGGTTTAGGGTTTAGGGTTTAGGGTTTAGGGTTTAGGGTTTAGGGTTTAGGGTTTAGGGTTTAGGGTTTAGGGTTTAGGGTTTAGGGTTTAGGGTTTAGGGTTTAGGGTTTAGGGTTTAGGGTTTAGGGTTTAGGGTTTAGGGTTTAGGGTTTAGGGTTTAGGGTTTAGGGTTTAGGGTTTAGGGTTTAGGGTTTAGGGTTTAGGGTTTAGGGTTTAGGGTTTAGGGTTTAGGGTTTAGGGTTTAGGGTTTAGGGTTTAGGGTTTAGGGTTTAGGGTTTAGGGTTTAGGGTTTAGGGTTTAGGGTTTAGGGTTTAGGGTTTAGGGTTTAGGGTTTAGGGTTTAGGGTTTAGGGTTTAGGGTTTAGGGTTTAGGGTTTAGGGTTTAGGGTTTAGGGTTTAGGGTTTAGGGTTTAGGGTTTAGGGTTTAGGGTTTAGGGTTTAGGGTTTAGGGTTTAGGGTTTAGGGTTTAGGGTTTAGGGTTTAGGGTTTAGGGTTTAGGGTTTAGGGTTTAGGGTTTAGGGTTTAGGGTTTAGGGTTTAGGGTTTAGGGTTTAGGGTTTAGGGTTTAGGGTTTAGGGTTTAGGGTTTAGGGTTTAGGGTTTAGGGTTTAGGGTTTAGGGTTTAGGGTTTAGGGTTTAGGGTTTAGGGTTTAGGGTTTAGGGTTTAGGGTTTAGGGTTTAGGGTTTAGGGTTTAGGGTTTAGGGTTTAGGGTTTAGGGTTTAGGGTTTAGGGTTTAGGGTTTAGGGTTTAGGGTTTAGGGTTTAGGGTTTAGGGTTTAGGGTTTAGGGTTTAGGGTTTAGGGTTTAGGGTTTAGGGTTTAGGGTTTAGGGTTTAGGGTTTAGGGTTTAGGGTTTAGGGTTTAGGGTTTAGGGTTTAGGGTTTAGGGTTTAGGGTTTAGGGTTTAGGGTTTAGGGTTTAGGGTTTAGGGTTTAGGGTTTAGGGTTTAGGGTTTAGGGTTTAGGGTTTAGGGTTTAGGGTTTAGGGTTTAGGGTTTAGGGTTTAGGGTTTAGGGTTTAGGGTTTAGGGTTTAGGGTTTAGGGTTTAGGGTTTAGGGTTTAGGGTTTAGGGTTTAGGGTTTAGGGTTTAGGGTTTAGGGTTTAGGGTTTAGGGTTTAGGGTTTAGGGTTTAGGGTTTAGGGTTTAGGGTTTAGGGTTTAGGGTTTAGGGTTTAGGGTTTAGGGTTTAGGGTTTAGGGTTTAGGGTTTAGGGTTTAGGGTTTAGGGTTTAGGGTTTAGGGTTTAGGGTTTAGGGTTTAGGGTTTAGGGTTTAGGGTTTAGGGTTTAGGGTTTAGGGTTTAGGGTTTAGGGTTTAGGGTTTAGGGTTTAGGGTTTAGGGTTTAGGGTTTAGGGTTTAGGGTTTAGGGTTTAGGGTTTAGGGTTTAGGGTTTAGGGTTTAGGGTTTAGGGTTTAGGGTTTAGGGTTTAGGGTTTAGGGTTTAGGGTTTAGGGTTTAGGGTTTAGGGTTTAGGGTTTAGGGTTTAGGGTTTAGGGTTTAGGGTTTAGGGTTTAGGGTTTAGGGTTTAGGGTTTAGGGTTTAGGGTTTAGGGTTTAGGGTTTAGGGTTTAGGGTTTAGGGTTTAGGGTTTAGGGTTTAGGGTTTAGGGTTTAGGGTTTAGGGTTTAGGGTTTAGGGTTTAGGGTTTAGGGTTTAGGGTTTAGGGTTTAGGGTTTAGGGTTTAGGGTTTAGGGTTTAGGGTTTAGGGTTTAGGGTTTAGGGTTTAGGGTTTAGGGTTTAGGGTTTAGGGTTTAGGGTTTAGGGTTTAGGGTTTAGGGTTTAGGGTTTAGGGTTTAGGGTTTAGGGTTTAGGGTTTAGGGTTTAGGGTTTAGGGTTTAGGGTTTAGGGTTTAGGGTTTAGGGTTTAGGGTTTAGGGTTTAGGGTTTAGGGTTTAGGGTTTAGGGTTTAGGGTTTAGGGTTTAGGGTTTAGGGTTTAGGGTTTAGGGTTTAGGGTTTAGGGTTTAGGGTTTAGGGTTTAGGGTTTAGGGTTTAGGGTTTAGGGTTTAGGGTTTAGGGTTTAGGGTTTAGGGTTTAGGGTTTAGGGTTTAGGGTTTAGGGTTTAGGGTTTAGGGTTTAGGGTTTAGGGTTTAGGGTTTAGGGTTTAGGGTTTAGGGTTTAGGGTTTAGGGTTTAGGGTTTAGGGTTTAGGGTTTAGGGTTTAGGGTTTAGGGTTTAGGGTTTAGGGTTTAGGGTTTAGGGTTTAGGGTTTAGGGTTTAGGGTTTAGGGTTTAGGGTTTAGGGTTTAGGGTTTAGGGTTTAGGGTTTAGGGTTTAGGGTTTAGGGTTTAGGGTTTAGGGTTTAGGGTTTAGGGTTTAGGGTTTAGGGTTTAGGGTTTAGGGTTTAGGGTTTAGGGTTTAGGGTTTAGGGTTTAGGGTTTAGGGTTTAGGGTTTAGGGTTTAGGGTTTAGGGTTTAGGGTTTAGGGTTTAGGGTTTAGGGTTTAGGGTTTAGGGTTTAGGGTTTAGGGTTTAGGGTTTAGGGTTTAGGGTTTAGGGTTTAGGGTTTAGGGTTTAGGGTTTAGGGTTTAGGGTTTAGGGTTTAGGGTTTAGGGTTTAGGGTTTAGGGTTTAGGGTTTAGGGTTTAGGGTTTAGGGTTTAGGGTTTAGGGTTTAGGGTTTAGGGTTTAGGGTTTAGGGTTTAGGGTTTAGGGTTTAGGGTTTAGGGTTTAGGGTTTAGGGTTTAGGGTTTAGGGTTTAGGGTTTAGGGTTTAGGGTTTAGGGTTTAGGGTTTAGGGTTTAGGGTTTAGGGTTTAGGGTTTAGGGTTTAGGGTTTAGGGTTTAGGGTTTAGGGTTTAGGGTTTAGGGTTTAGGGTTTAGGGTTTAGGGTTTAGGGTTTAGGGTTTAGGGTTTAGGGTTTAGGGTTTAGGGTTTAGGGTTTAGGGTTTAGGGTTTAGGGTTTAGGGTTTAGGGTTTAGGGTTTAGGGTTTAGGGTTTAGGGTTTAGGGTTTAGGGTTTAGGGTTTAGGGTTTAGGGTTTAGGGTTTAGGGTTTAGGGTTTAGGGTTTAGGGTTTAGGGTTTAGGGTTTAGGGTTTAGGGTTTAGGGTTTAGGGTTTAGGGTTTAGGGTTTAGGGTTTAGGGTTTAGGGTTTAGGGTTTAGGGTTTAGGGTTTAGGGTTTAGGGTTTAGGGTTTAGGGTTTAGGGTTTAGGGTTTAGGGTTTAGGGTTTAGGGTTTAGGGTTTAGGGTTTAGGGTTTAGGGTTTAGGGTTTAGGGTTTAGGGTTTAGGGTTTAGGGTTTAGGGTTTAGGGTTTAGGGTTTAGGGTTTAGGGTTTAGGGTTTAGGGTTTAGGGTTTAGGGTTTAGGGTTTAGGGTTTAGGGTTTAGGGTTTAGGGTTTAGGGTTTAGGGTTTAGGGTTTAGGGTTTAGGGTTTAGGGTTTAGGGTTTAGGGTTTAGGGTTTAGGGTTTAGGGTTTAGGGTTTAGGGTTTAGGGTTTAGGGTTTAGGGTTTAGGGTTTAGGGTTTAGGGTTTAGGGTTTAGGGTTTAGGGTTTAGGGTTTAGGGTTTAGGGTTTAGGGTTTAGGGTTTAGGGTTTAGGGTTTAGGGTTTAGGGTTTAGGGTTTAGGGTTTAGGGTTTAGGGTTTAGGGTTTAGGGTTTAGGGTTTAGGGTTTAGGGTTTAGGGTTTAGGGTTTAGGGTTTAGGGTTTAGGGTTTAGGGTTTAGGGTTTAGGGTTTAGGGTTTAGGGTTTAGGGTTTAGGGTTTAGGGTTTAGGGTTTAGGGTTTAGGGTTTAGGGTTTAGGGTTTAGGGTTTAGGGTTTAGGGTTTAGGGTTTAGGGTTTAGGGTTTAGGGTTTAGGGTTTAGGGTTTAGGGTTTAGGGTTTAGGGTTTAGGGTTTAGGGTTTAGGGTTTAGGGTTTAGGGTTTAGGGTTTAGGGTTTAGGGTTTAGGGTTTAGGGTTTAGGGTTTAGGGTTTAGGGTTTAGGGTTTAGGGTTTAGGGTTTAGGGTTTAGGGTTTAGGGTTTAGGGTTTAGGGTTTAGGGTTTAGGGTTTAGGGTTTAGGGTTTAGGGTTTAGGGTTTAGGGTTTAGGGTTTAGGGTTTAGGGTTTAGGGTTTAGGGTTTAGGGTTTAGGGTTTAGGGTTTAGGGTTTAGGGTTTAGGGTTTAGGGTTTAGGGTTTAGGGTTTAGGGTTTAGGGTTTAGGGTTTAGGGTTTAGGGTTTAGGGTTTAGGGTTTAGGGTTTAGGGTTTAGGGTTTAGGGTTTAGGGTTTAGGGTTTAGGGTTTAGGGTTTAGGGTTTAGGGTTTAGGGTTTAGGGTTTAGGGTTTAGGGTTTAGGGTTTAGGGTTTAGGGTTTAGGGTTTAGGGTTTAGGGTTTAGGGTTTAGGGTTTAGGGTTTAGGGTTTAGGGTTTAGGGTTTAGGGTTTAGGGTTTAGGGTTTAGGGTTTAGGGTTTAGGGTTTAGGGTTTAGGGTTTAGGGTTTAGGGTTTAGGGTTTAGGGTTTAGGGTTTAGGGTTTAGGGTTTAGGGTTTAGGGTTTAGGGTTTAGGGTTTAGGGTTTAGGGTTTAGGGTTTAGGGTTTAGGGTTTAGGGTTTAGGGTTTAGGGTTTAGGGTTTAGGGTTTAGGGTTTAGGGTTTAGGGTTTAGGGTTTAGGGTTTAGGGTTTAGGGTTTAGGGTTTAGGGTTTAGGGTTTAGGGTTTAGGGTTTAGGGTTTAGGGTTTAGGGTTTAGGGTTTAGGGTTTAGGGTTTAGGGTTTAGGGTTTAGGGTTTAGGGTTTAGGGTTTAGGGTTTAGGGTTTAGGGTTTAGGGTTTAGGGTTTAGGGTTTAGGGTTTAGGGTTTAGGGTTTAGGGTTTAGGGTTTAGGGTTTAGGGTTTAGGGTTTAGGGTTTGGGGTTTAGGGTTTAGGGTTTAGGGTTTAGGGTTTAGGGTTTAGGGTTTAGGGTTTAGGGTTTAGGGTTTAGGGTTTAGGGTTTAGGGTTTAGGGTTTAGGGTTTAGGGTTTAGGGTTTAGGGTTTAGGGTTTAGGGTTTTAGGGTTTAGGGTTTAGGGTTTAGGGTTTAGGGTTTAGGGTTTAGGGTTTAGGGTTTAGGGTTTAGGGTTTAGGGTTTAGGGTTTAGGGTTTAGGGTTTAGGGTTTAGGGTTTAGGGTTTAGGGTTTAG
>CM029517.1:52872314-52882314 GCA_017140615.1 Eucalyptus cladocalyx | reverse complement strand
ACCTAAACCTAAACCTAAACCCTAAACCTAAACCTAAACCTAAACCTAAACCTAAACCTAAACCTAAACCTAAACCTAAACCTAAACCTAAACCTAAACCTAAACCTAAACCTAAACCTAAACCTAAACCTAAACCTAAACCTAAACCTAAACCTAAACCTAAACCTAAACCTAAACCTAAACCTAAACCTAAACCTAAACCTAAACCTAAACCTAAACCTAAACCTAAACCTAAACCTAAACCTAAACCTAAACCTAAACCTAAACCTAAACCTAAACCTAAACCTAAACCTAAACCTAAACCTAAACCTAAACCTAAACCTAAACCTAAACCTAAACCCTAAACCTAAACCTAAACCTAAACCCTAAACCTAAACCTAAACCTAAACCCTAAACCTAAACCTAAACCTAAACCTAAACCTAAACCTAAACCTAAACCTAAACCTAAACCTAAACCTAAACCTAAACCTAAACCTAAACCTAAACCTAAACCTAAACCTAAACCTAAACCTAAACCTAAACCTAAACCTAAACCTAAACCTAAACCTAAACCTAAACCCTAAACCTAAACCTAAACCTAAACCTAAACCTAAACCTAAACCTAAACCTAAACCTAAACCTAAACCTAAACCTAAACCTAAACCTAAACCTAAACCTAAACCTAAACCTAAACCTAAACCTAAACCTAAACCTAAACCTAAACCTAAACCTAAACCTAAACCTAAACCTAAACCTAAACCTAAACCTAAACCTAAACCTAAACCTAAACCTAAACCTAAACCTAAACCTAAACCTAAACCTAAACCTAAACCTAAACCTAAACCTAAACCTAAACCTAAACCTAAACCTAAACCTAAACCTAAACCTAAACCTAAACCTAAACCTAAACCTAAACCCTAAACCTAAACCTAAACCTAAACCTAAACCTAAACCTAAACCTAAACCTAAACCTAAACCCTAAACCTAAACCTAAACCTAAACCTAAACCTAAACCTAAACCTAAACCTAAACCCTAAACCTAAACCTAAACCTAAACCTAAACCTAAACCTAAACCTAAACCTAAACCTAAACCTAAACCTAAACCTAAACCTAAACCTAAACCTAAACCTAAACCTAAACCTAAACCTAAACCTAAACCTAAACCTAAACCTAAACCTAAACCTAAACCTAAACCTAAACCTAAACCTAAACCTAAACCTAAACCCTAAACCTAAACCTAAACCTAAACCTAAACCCTAAACCTAAACCTAAACCTAAACCTAAACCTAAACCTAAACCTAAACCTAAACCTAAACCTAAACCTAAACCTAAACCTAAACCTAAACCTAAACCTAAACCTAAACCTAAACCTAAACCTAAACCTAAACCTAAACCTAAACCTAAACCTAAACCTAAACCTAAACCTAAACCTAAACCTAAACCTAAACCTAAACCTAAACCTAAACCTAAACCTAAACCTAAACCTAAACCTAAACCTAAACCTAAACCTAAACCTAAACCTAAACCTAAACCTAAACCTAAACCTAAACCTAAACCTAAACCTAAACCTAAACCTAAACCTAAACCTAAACCTAAACCTAAACCTAAACCTAAACCTAAACCTAAACCTAAACCTAAACCTAAACCTAAACCTAAACCTAAACCTAAACCTAAACCTAAACCTAAACCTAAACCTAAACCTAAACCTAAACCTAAACCTAAACCTAAACCTAAACCTAAACCTAAACCTAAACCTAAACCCTAAACCTAAACCCTAAACCTAAACCTAAACCTAAACCTAAACCTAAACCCTAAACCCTAAACCTAAACCTAAACCTAAACCTAAACCTAAACCTAAACCTAAACCTAAACCTAAACCTAAACCTAAACCTAAACCTAAACCTAAACCTAAACCTAAACCTAAACCTAAACCTAAACCTAAACCTAAACCTAAACCTAAACCTAAACCTAAACCCTAAACCTAAACCTAAACCTAAACCTAAACCTAAACCTAAACCTAAACCTAAACCTAAACCTAAACCTAAACCTAAACCTAAACCTAAACCTAAACCTAAACCTAAACCTAAACCTAAACCTAAACCTAAACCTAAACCTAAACCTAAACCTAAACCTAAACCTAAACCTAAACCTAAACCTAAACCTAAACCTAAACCTAAACCTAAACCCTAAACCTAAACCTAAACCTAAACCTAAACCTAAACCTAAACCTAAACCTAAACCTAAACCCTAAACCTAAACCTAAACCTAAACCTAAACCTAAACCTAAACCTAAACCTAAACCTAAACCTAAACCTAAACCTAAACCTAAACCTAAACCTAAACCTAAACCTAAACCTAAACCTAAACCTAAACCTAAACCCTAAACCTAAACCTAAACCTAAACCTAAACCTAAACCTAAACCTAAACCTAAACCTAAACCTAAACCTAAACCTAAACCTAAACCTAAACCTAAACCTAAACCTAAACCTAAACCTAAACCTAAACCTAAACCTAAACCTAAACCTAAACCTAAACCTAAACCTAAACCTAAACCTAAACCTAAACCTAAACCTAAACCTAAACCTAAACCTAAACCTAAACCTAAACCTAAACCTAAACCTAAACCTAAACCTAAACCTAAACCTAAACCTAAACCTAAACCTAAACCTAAACCTAAACCTAAACCTAAACCTAAACCTAAACCTAAACCTAAACCTAAACCTAAACCTAAACCTAAACCTAAACCTAAACCTAAACCTAAACCTAAACCTAAACCTAAACCTAAACCTAAACCTAAACCTAAACCTAAACCTAAACCTAAACCTAAACCTAAACCTAAACCCTAAACCTAAACCTAAACCTAAACCTAAACCTAAACCTAAACCTAAACCTAAACCTAAACCTAAACCCTAAACCCTAAACCTAAACCTAAACCTAAACCCTAAACCTAAACCTAAACCTAAACCTAAACCTAAACCTAAACCTAAACCTAAACCCTAAACCTAAACCTAAACCTAAACCTAAACCTAAACCTAAACCTAAACCTAAACCTAAACCTAAACCTAAACCTAAACCTAAACCTAAACCTAAACCTAAACCTAAACCTAAACCTAAACCTAAACCTAAACCTAAACCTAAACCTAAACCTAAACCTAAACCTAAACCTAAACCTAAACCTAAACCTAAACCTAAACCTAAACCTAAACCTAAACCTAAACCTAAACCTAAACCCTAAACCTAAACCTAAACCTAAACCTAAACCTAAACCTAAACCTAAACCTAAACCTAAACCTAAACCTAAACCTAAACCTAAACCTAAACCTAAACCTAAACCTAAACCTAAACCTAAACCTAAACCTAAACCTAAACCCTAAACCTAAACCTAAACCTAAACCCTAAACCTAAACCTAAACCTAAACCTAAACCTAAACCTAAACCTAAACCTAAACCCTAAACCTAAACCTAAACCTAAACCTAAACCTAAACCTAAACCTAAACCTAAACCTAAACCTAAACCTAAACCCTAAACCTAAACCTAAACCTAAACCTAAACCTAAACCTAAACCTAAACCTAAACCTAAACCTAAACCTAAACCTAAACCTAAACCTAAACCTAAACCTAAACCTAAACCTAAACCTAAACCTAAACCTAAACCTAAACCTAAACCTAAACCTAAACCTAAACCTAAACCTAAACCTAAACCTAAACCTAAACCTAAAACCTAAACCTAAACCTAAACCTAAACCTAAACCTAAACCTAAACCTAAACCTAAACCTAAACCTAAACCTAAACCTAAACCTAAACCTAAACCTAAACCTAAACCTAAACCTAAACCTAAACCTAAACCTAAACCTAAACCCTAAACCTAAACCTAAACCTAAACCTAAACCTAAACCTAAACCTAAACCTAAACCTAAACCTAAACCTAAACCTAAACCTAAACCTAAACCTAAACCTAAACCTAAACCTAAACCTAAACCTAAACCTAAACCTAAACCTAAACCTAAACCTAAACCTAAACCTAAACCTAAACCTAAACCTAAACCTAAACCTAAACCTAAACCTAAACCTAAACCTAAACCTAAACCTAAACCTAAACCTAAACCTAAACCTAAACCTAAACCTAAACCTAAACCTAAACCCTAAACCTAAACCTAAACCTAAACCTAAACCTAAACCTAAACCTAAACCTAAACCTAAACCTAAACCTAAACCTAAACCCTAAACCTAAACCTAAACCTAAACCCTAAACCTAAACCTAAACCTAAACCTAAACCTAAACCTAAACCTAAACCTAAACCTAAACCTAAACCTAAACCTAAACCTAAACCTAAACCTAAACCTAAACCTAAACCTAAACCTAAACCTAAACCTAAACCTAAACCTAAACCTAAACCTAAACCTAAACCTAAACCTAAACCTAAACCTAAACCTAAACCTAAACCTAAACCTAAACCTAAACCTAAACCTAAACCTAAACCTAAACCTAAACCTAAACCTAAACCTAAACCTAAACCCTAAACCTAAACCTAAACCTAAACCTAAACCTAAACCTAAACCTAAACCTAAACCTAAACCTAAACCTAAACCTAAACCTAAACCTAAACCTAAACCTAAACCTAAACCTAAACCTAAACCTAAACCTAAACCCTAAACCTAAACCTAAACCTAAACCTAAAAACCTAAACCTAAACCTAAACCTAAACCTAAACCTAAACCTAAACCTAAACCTAAACCTAAACCTAAACCTAAACCTAAACCTAAACCTAAACCTAAACCTAAACCTAAACCTAAACCTAAACCTAAACCTAAACCTAAACCTAAACCTAAACCTAAACCTAAACCTAAACCCTAAACCTAAACCTAAACCTAAACCCTAAACCAAACCTAAAACCTAAACCTAAACCTAAACCTAAACCTAAACCTAAACCTAAACCTAAACCTAAACCTAAACCTAAACCTAAACCTAAACCTAAACCTAAACCTAAACCTAAACCTAAACCTAAACCTAAACCTAAACCTAAACCTAAACCTAAACCTAAACCTAAACCTAAACCTAAACCTAAACCTAAACCTAAACCTAAACCTAAACCTAAACCTAAACCTAAACCTAAACCTAAACCTAAACCTAAACCTAAACCTAAACCTAAACCTAAACCTAAACCTAAACCTAAACCTAAACCTAAACCTAAACCTAAACCTAAACCTAAACCTAAACCTAAACCTAAACCTAAACCTAAACCTAAACCTAAACCTAAACCTAAACCTAAACCTAAACCTAAACCTAAACCTAAACCTAAACCTAAACCTAAACCTAAACCTAAACCTAAACCTAAACCTAAACCTAAACCTAAACCTAAACCTAAACCCTAAACCTAAACCTAAACCTAAACCTAAACCTAAACCTAAACCTAAACCTAAACCTAAACCTAAACCTAAACCTAAACCTAAACCTAAACCTAAACCTAAACCTAAACCTAAACCTAAACCTAAACCTAAACCTAAACCTAAACCTAAACCTAAACCTAAACCTAAACCTAAACCTAAACCTAAACCTAAACCTAAACCTAAACCTAAACCTAAACCTAAACCTAAACCTAAAAACCTAAACCTAAACCTAAACCTAAACCTAAACCTAAACCTAAACCTAAACCTAAACCTAAACCTAAACCTAAACCTAAACCTAAACCTAAACCTAAACCTAAACCTAAACCTAAACCTAAACCTAAACCTAAACCTAAACCTAAACCTAAACCTAAACCTAAACCTAAACCTAAACCTAAACCTAAACCTAAACCTAAACCTAAACCTAAACCTAAACCTAAACCTAAACCTAAACCTAAACCTAAACCTAAACCTAAACCTAAACCTAAACCTAAAACCTAAACCTAAACCTAAACCTAAACCTAAACCTAAACCTAAACCTAAACCCTAAACCTAAACCTAAACCTAAACCTAAACCTAAACCTAAACCTAAACCTAAACCTAAACCTAAACCTAAACCTAAACCTAAACCTAAACCTAAACCTAAACCTAAACCTAAACCTAAACCTAAACCTAAACCTAAACCTAAACCTAAACCTAAACCTAAACCTAAACCTAAACCTAAACCTAAACCTAAACCTAAACCTAAACCTAAACCTAAACCTAAACCTAAACCTAAACCTAAACCTAAACCTAAACCTAAACCTAAACCTAAACCTAAACCTAAACCTAAACCTAAACCTAAACCTAAACCTAAACCTAAACCTAAACCTAAACCTAAACCTAAACCTAAACCTAAACCTAAACCTAAACCTAAACCTAAACCTAAACCTAAACCTAAACCTAAACCTAAACCTAAACCTAAACCTAAACCCTAAACCTAAACCTAAACCTAAACCCTAAACCTAAACCTAAACCTAAACCTAAACCTAAACCTAAACCTAAACCTAAACCTAAACCTAAACCTAAACCTAAACCTAAACCTAAACCTAAACCTAAACCTAAACCTAAACCTAAACCTAAACCTAAACCTAAACCTAAACCTAAACCTAAACCTAAACCTAAACCTAAACCTAAACCTAAACCTAAACCTAAACCTAAACCTAAACCTAAACCTAAACCTAAACCTAAACCTAAACCTAAACCTAAACCTAAACCTAAACCTAAACCTAAACCTAAACCTAAACCTAAACCTAAACCTAAACCTAAACCTAAACCTAAACCTAAACCTAAACCTAAACCTAAACCTAAACCTAAACCTAAACCTAAACCTAAACCTAAACCTAAACCTAAACCTAAACCTAAACCTAAACCTAAACCTAAACCTAAACCTAAACCTAAACCTAAACCTAAACCTAAACCTAAACCTAAACCTAAACCTAAACCCTAAACCTAAACCTAAACCTAAACCTAAACCTAAACCCTAAACCTAAACCTAAACCTAAACCCTAAACCTAAACCTAAACCTAAACCTAAACCTAAACCTAAACCTAAACCTAAACCTAAACCTAAACCTAAACCTAAACCTAAACCTAAACCTAAACCTAAACCTAAACCTAAACCTAAACCTAAACCTAAACCTAAACCTAAACCTAAACCTAAACCTAAACCTAAACCTAAACCTAAACCTAAACCTAAACCTAAACCTAAACCTAAACCTAAACCTAAACCTAAACCTAAACCTAAACCTAAACCTAAACCTAAACCTAAACCTAAACCTAAACCTAAACCTAAACCTAAACCTAAACCTAAACCTAAACCTAAACCTAAACCTAAACCTAAACCTAAACCTAAACCTAAACCTAAACCTAAACCTAAACCTAAACCTAAACCTAAACCTAAACCTAAACCTAAACCTAAACCCTAAACCTAAACCTAAACCTAAACCTAAACCTAAACCTAAACCTAAACCTAAACCTAAACCTAAACCTAAACCTAAACCTAAACCTAAACCTAAACCTAAACCTAAACCTAAACCTAAACCTAAACCTAAACCTAAACCTAAACCTAAACCTAAACCTAAACCTAAACCTAAACCTAAACCTAAACCTAAACCTAAACCTAAACCTAAACCTAAACCTAAACCTAAACCTAAACCTAAACCTAAACCTAAACCTAAACCTAAACCTAAACCTAAACCTAAACCTAAACCTAAACCTAAACCTAAACCTAAACCTAAACCTAAACCTAAACCTAAACCTAAACCCTAAACCTAAACCTAAACCTAAACCTAAACCTAAACCTAAACCTAAACCTAAACCTAAACCTAAACCTAAACCTAAACCTAAACCTAAACCTAAACCTAAACCTAAACCTAAACCTAAACCCTAAACCTAAACCTAAACCTAAACCTAAACCTAAACCTAAACCTAAACCTAAACCTAAACCTAAACCTAAACCTAAACCTAAACCTAAACCCTAAACCTAAACCTAAACCTAAACCTAAACCTAAACCTAAACCTAAACCTAAACCTAAACCTAAACCTAAACCTAAACCTAAACCTAAACCTAAACCTAAACCTAAACCTAAACCTAAACCTAAACCTAAACCTAAACCTAAACCTAAACCTAAACCTAAACCTAAACCTAAACCTAAACCTAAACCTAAACCTAAACCTAAACCTAAACCTAAACCTAAACCTAAACCTAAACCTAAACCTAAACCTAAACCTAAACCTAAACCTAAACCTAAACCTAAACCTAAACCTAAACCTAAACCTAAACCTAAACCTAAACCTAAACCTAAACCTAAACCTAAACCTAAACCTAAACCTAAACCTAAACCCTAAACCTAAACCTAAACCTAAACCTAAACCTAAACCTAAACCTAAACCTAAACCCTAAACCCTAAACCTAAACCTAAACCCTAAACCTAAACCTAAACCTAAACCTAAACCTAAACCTAAACCTAAACCTAAACCTAAACCTAAACCTAAACCTAAACCTAAACCTAAACCTAAACCTAAACCTAAACCTAAACCTAAACCTAAACCTAAACCTAAACCTAAACCTAAACCTAAACCTAAACCTAAACCCTAAACCTAAACCTAAACCTAAACCTAAACCTAAACCTAAACCCTAAACCCCTAAACCTAAACCTAAACCTAAACCTAAACCTAAACCTAAACCTAAACCTAAACCTAAACCTAAACCTAAACCTAAACCTAAACCTAAACCTAAACCTAAACCTAAACCTAAACCTAAACCTAAACCTAAACCTAAACCCTAAACCTAAACCTAAACCTAAACCTAAACCTAAACCTAAACCTAAACCTAAACCTAAACCTAAACCTAAACCTAAACCTAAACCCTAAACCTAAACCTAAACCTAAACCTAAACCTAAACCTAAACCCTAAACCTAAACCTAAACCTAAACCTAAACCTAAACCTAAACCTAAACCTAAACCTAAACCTAAACCTAAACCTAAACCCTAAACCTAAACCTAAACCTAAACCTAAACCTAAACCTAAACCTAAACCTAAACCTAAACCTAAACCTAAACCTAAACCTAAACCTAAACCTAAACCTAAACCTAAACCTAAACCTAAACCTAAACCTAAACCTAAACCTAAACCTAAACCTAAACCTAAACCTAAACCTAAACCTAAACCTAAACCTAAACCTAAACCTAAACCTAAACCTAAACCTAAACCTAAACCTAAACCTAAACCCTAAACCTAAACCTAAACCTAAACCTAAACCTAAACCTAAACCTAAACCTAAACCTAAACCCTAAACCTAAACCTAAACCTAAACCTAAACCTAAACCTAAACCTAAACCCTAAACCTAAACCTAAACCTAAACCTAAACCTAAACCTAAACCCTAAACCTAAACCTAAACCTAAACCTAAACCTAAACCCTAAACCTAAACCTAAACCTAAACCTAAACCTAAACCTAAACCTAAACCCTAAACCTAAACCTAAACCTAAACCTAAACCTAAACCTAAACCTAAACCTAAACCTAAACCTAAACCTAAACCTAAACCTAAACCTAAACCTAAACCTAAACCTAAACCTAAACCTAAACCTAAACCTAAACCTAAACCCTAAACCTAAACCTAAAAACCTAAACCTAAACCTAAACCTAAACCTAAACCTAAACCTAAACCTAAACCTAAACCTAAACCTAAACCTAAACCTAAACCTAAACCTAAACCTAAACCTAAACCTAAACCTAAACCTAAACCTAAACCCTAAACCTAAACCTAAACCTAAACCTAAACCTAAACCTAAACCTAAACCTAAACCTAAACCTAAACCTAAACCTAAACCTAAACCTAAACCCTAAACCTAAACCTAAACCTAAACCTAAACCTAAACCTAAACCTAAACCTAAACCTAAACCCTAAACCTAAACCTAAACCTAAACCTAAACCTAAACCTAAACCCTAAACCTAAACCTAAACCTAAACCTAAACCTAAACCTAAACCTAAACCTAAACCTAAACCTAAACCTAAACCTAAACCTAAACCTAAACCTAAACCTAAACCTAAACCTAAACCTAAACCTAAACCTAAACCTAAACCT